>CM034472.1:23872017-23904859 GCA_019925255.1 Litchi chinensis | reverse complement strand
ACTATATGTCGACGTTGGAATTCAGTCGACGGGTAATCAATGTCCAATACCTGCAATCAATGTGAGAAAACACAAATATCAAGAAAGAACACAGACAAATACCGAGAATCAAACAAGAAACACAAAACTTTTTACGTGGTTTAGCAATAATAAGCCTAAGTCCACGACTGTCTATCTCTTAAATTCCGCAGAGTGACAGTATATTATTGATTATTCTTTGATGATGTTACAATGATTTTAATTCCTATTTATAGGGAAAGAGGCGTTACAATTCTGGTTGTAGCAAATCAGGAAAAGAATCCTGAATTAATTACACTTCCCAAATAATCATGAAAAATAAGAAAAAAAATTGTAAATTAATTACACTTCCTAATTTGGTTGGAATAATATCAGGAAATTACCATGATTATCTCGAGATAAGGTTGATTTGAATTTGAGTAGACTTCCATATCTGATGAGGAAATCACGGTTTGATTGGGTAACTGCCATATTCGGAGAGAAAATCATGGTTGAATTAGGTAACTGCCTGCTTCTGGAAGATACTGCACTTATTACGCTCTTGAACAAGCTGCTGTCTATGGCGGTTTGCGAGCAGGAGCTCGCTGGGAGGCGAGCTATGAATGAAGCGATCTTATGGAACGAGCTATGATCTGGCCGAGGTGAATTTGTTGCTACGAGCTGACAGGGCGTTAAGTGAGCTGTGACCTGGCGATGATACGAGCTCGTTTAAGGCAAGTTGAGAGGATTCTGGGCGATCTTGTGGAGCTCGCTGGGCTTAAAGTTGTAAGATGGGCCTCGTCTGATGGGCTTTGACTGGGTTGACTTTATCGGGTCTTCTATTAGGCCTAAACTGGGCTTTTACCAGCTCATTTAATGAGTCCGAAAAATACATACAACATCAGCCCCCCAGCTCGTAGTTCGCTCTGCGGACTGGGAACTCAAGCTCGCTGGTAAAAGCTGGCTTCCTTGGCACGTTAACCTTCATAACTACTTCTGTGCATTTTCAAATTCCACCTTTTCAATTGCGACACGTGGCAGTCATGCAGGAGGTAACTGAAACGACGCCTGCACGTCCTTTACACGCGCATTTAATGCGCACGTCTTTCAACTGACGGCTGCATGATTACAAGGCCGTACCTCGCGCTGCACCGTTGGATTAATGACGGTTACATTACACAGAGATCCGATAGCTGGGGTTCGAAATCGCATACTTTATAACTGGTGGAGCCCTTTCATTTTTCTTTTTCACCTTGCCATTTTTACTCGAAGCAAACAAGCAATCAAGAAACCAAGAGACCAAGTTCAGAGAACTTCTAGTCACCGTCTTCACATCTTTCATCAGCGATTCAAGGTAACACCTGATTTGATTGATTTTTTTTTTTTTTGAATCGATGTCATGTTTGTATTTTGTTTCACCACCATTGTTGTACCTGCAATGACATTTTGTTATACCTTCATTATTCTGAGTCTTCTGTTTATTGAACATGGCTTTTCTTCTTCTGTTGGTTTGATCTGGTTTTTTACTTGTTCACGACTGGACTACTGTTTGTGACTTGTAATGCATGCTTGACTGTTGATTTAGGATTGTTGTAGTCTTGTTAGCTCGTAGGTCGTTGCTTTTGTTGACTGAACCCTCCATTGCATAGTCTGACTGTTTTCTTTTGTTCAGATGTCCTCAAGCGGAGCTCGCAAGGGAATTATTCCGAGCAGTGAAGCTCGTGAGTGAGATGAAGCCCGAGCACATGCTAGACAGGGAAGAGAAGCTCGGGATACATTCGCTCATCATCCTTCATCATTAAAGCGTCCTGAGGTGGAAGGACTTGTCACTCAATTCCACATCCCTTTGGGTTGTCGTGCATTGCTACCTGATTCAAAGAATCATGCATGTTATCCACCAAGGGGATACGTCGCCGTCGGTGTTCAACATTTCGAGCAGGGGCTACGGTTCCCCATTCAACCGTACTTGATCGCATTTTTCAACAAGGTCAAGCTCGTGCCATTCCAGTTAACTCCAAACTCCTACGCACAGCTGACCTCGTTGGCTGTGGCCTTCCTCAGGAACGACCTTTCTCCTCCTACTCCAAAAATTATACAACAGTTCTACTCCTTCAAGGCTCTGAGCATAGCAGAAGGAGAGAAACCGGAGGGCATTTATTACCTCACAGCCCGTCCGTCGAAATATAAAGATCTCTTGCCCAAAGGAGAAGTGAAGGGCAAGTCCAACGTCAGGCCGTACAAGACGAGCTGGTTCTATGTCTCGTGTCCCTCCCTTACAGGTCTCCAAAATTTTAGCTATTCTCTGGAACCAGGTATGCAGGATAATATATTGCGAGCTGAACCGAGCTTGTTGTTTTGTTTTCTAAAAATGTCTTGTTTTGCAGTGCAAAAAATGGACGAATCTCCTCTCAGCAGCGATGAGAAATGAGCTCTTGACAAGCTCGCAAATTCAGATGACGCGGGCATCAGCAGTAAATTTAACGATGTTGTCCTTAGAGCTTACGGCCTTGCTTCTCCTAAGGAATCCCCTCTTTTGCAATCTGAGGAGGACATAGGCAAGACCGGCGATAACCTTAGACTTCCTTCTGTTTTTGAAGTTCCAGTTCAAGTGGGAAACACACCTGCTTCCCGACCTCTGCAACCAGTCTCTACACAAGCAGCGGGTACAACTCGTTCACCTTCTCCAGCTCGGAAGGCTTCTACCCAAGGTGCTCCTGCTCGCACCTCACCTAAGGCGAAATCGTCTTCAGCTCGCGCCCCATCAAAGGGCGCATCTCGAAAAACTACTTCTCCGGCTCCTACCCCAGCTCGGGCAAAATTAACTTCATCTCGCGCTCCCTCAAAGGGCGCATCACAAACAACTTCTCCAGCTCCTGCCCCAGCTCGGACAGGATCAGATCCAGCCCACACAGCCCCTACTGTACAAGTTGGCTCATCCTCTTCCCCACATCACACATCTATCCCAGGGGCTTCACTGTCATTTCCAGCTCGCGCTCCAGCCCCTGTTCCTTCCTCTGGGCGAATTCCAACCAACAGGAGGAAACTTGTTCTTTTGAAATCTCCTCCTACAAGTCCTGCGGTATCTCTAGCCTCCTCGACTCCTTCAACGAAACGGCCTGCTGAGGCCTTAGCCACTCTAGCGGCCCCTTCAAAACGCTCAAAATCATCTGCCAAGGACCAGGCTCCTGCGGTCGCTGCTTTCAGCGAAGTGCCTGCTGCTGCTAAGGCCACTGCTCCTTCAACCGCTGCTCCCAGCGAAGTGCCTCTTGCTGCTGGTTCTTCAGGTCTTCAGCTGACTCTAGCTTCCAGCTCGCTGCTTGGAAAAGGGGACACTCATCCTAAGGTTGATTCACAGGCAACCCGAGCTGGCCCTAGTGGACATGTAACTAGGCGTACCGTTGCTTCGTGACGTGGTGCTTCCCGGGATGATGAGCGTGATATTCCGGAGCGTGAGAGAACCCCTTTGCCAACCAGACCAGTCATTGAGCTTGGTCCTGGAGGAAGATACTTAAATTCCTTCCTTGATAACTGGGCAACAATTATGTTTACTCATGCAAATGTCTTGGAGAACAGGTGCCTTAAGGGTGAGGATCTCGACGAGTTCACAGCTCGTCATTGCATGCTAGTAAGTCATCTTTCTTCATCTGCTGACTTCTTTATTTCAACAAATATTAACTCATAGCATTTTCAGGGCGCCCTCGCTGCAATGAAGCTGAGGAGGGAGACAAGGGCTACCAATGATGAAATAAGGAAGTTGGAATACGAGCTGGAGGCTGCTACTGATGATATAGCTTACTTGACCGAGGGCAAAATGCAGAGTCAAGAAGCTCAGATCGCTGAGGCAAATGCTGCGAGACAGACATTCGAGGAAGCTCTAAAGAAAATGGAAAATGAGCATGTCATGTTAAAAGATGAGCTTCACAAAGCAAAAGAAGAACTGAGGCAGTCTGAGCAACGGGCTGAACTGGACGAGCAGAGGGCTTCAACTACAGAGGAAAAGATCGAAGTGCTTCATCGCCAAGTTGATGCTGCTTTGGCACGAGTTGAAGCTGTTGAGAAACAGGCCGAGGAAGCTAAAAAGCGAGCTGATGAAATGGAAGCTGAAGCTAAATGTGTTGAGGAGGCTGTAACCAAACAAGCTGAGGAGGTTGAAACCGCGGCTAAACGTGTCGAGGAGGCTGAGCATCGAGCTGAGGTGCTTAGGTAACAGGTGGGGGAGGCTATTCAGCGGGCTGAGGCTGCAGAGCAGCGAGTTGAAGACATGAAGAAAGAAGCTGAGGTCGTCAACCGTCATGCTGATAATGCCTTCGAAGAGCTAACAGTTTTCAAAGCGCAGGCTGCTCAAGAGTTGGAAGTGCGGGTTGCAGATGCAAGGGACAAGGCTGAGGAAAGAACAGGCCGTGACTTCCTCTACACATTGTGGATGTCTCATCCAGAGATGGATTTTTCTATCTTTGGGGACATAGGACTTGAAACCGTTGAGGATTTTAAAGCAAGAGCTACCTCGTCCTCAGCTGGTCCAATCCCTTCAGTAGATGAGGCTCATGGTACGACCTCCCAGGCTGAGCCCGTTATTGACCTCGATCCCCCTAGCGTACCTCCTTCGCATGAAGAACCTTTAGTAGGTCCAGGCCTCCCAGCTCAGGATTAAGAACTTGTTTTCTTTTCTTTTTACTTGTATTTTTTCAGCTTTTCAATTTTTAAACAACTTTTACACTTAATGAAATTTCTTTCATTATTTCTTCTGAGTTGAATGTATTTAATCTATCACATATGTTCTAACATATTTTATGATTTTCAACTTTTAAAATTATCAAACTTCTTGCGAGCTGATAGTTAATGAATTAAAAATCTGATAATGATTAAAGCAATCGCTTAATTCATCAATTAATAAAATCTTGTAAATATAAGAAATTGGTCGGTTAGAATGTTGACGAGCTATACAGGGTTACTTAACCACTCCTGCCTTTTAGGCTCTTTTGGCGAGCTATGCAGAGACACTTAGTTATCTGCTTTTTGGGCTCTTTTTATTTGTAGCGAGCTATGCAGGGGTCGTCACCTCGCCTGCTTTTTAGGCTCTTTTGGCGAGCTATGCAGAGACACTTAGTCATCTGCTTTTTAGGCTCTTTTTTATTTGTAGCGAACTATGCAGGGGTCATCACCTCGCCTGCTTTTTAGGCTCTTTTGGCAAACTATGCAGAGACATTTAGTCATCTTCTTTTTAGGCTCTTTTTATTTGTAGCGAGCTATGCAGGGGTCGTCACCTCGCCTGCTTTTTAGGCTCTTTTAGCGAGCTATGCAAAGACACTTAGTCATTTGCTTTTTAGGCTCTTTTTTATTTGTAGCGAGCTATGCAGGGGTCGTCACCTCGCCTGCTTTTTAGGCTCTTTTTCATTTTAGCAAGTTTCAGCTCGAAGCTTGAAGATCGGAGCCCGTTAGCCTAGTGGAATGAGTTGAATCATAAGCAGAAGGGGAAATGGAGCTTTCACTAACTAAAATAAGTTTGAATTACACATAATAAAAGAACTTGTTGATAATAAGGACATAGATGCTCGGCATTCCAAGCTCGAGGGACTTCAGCTCCATCCTCACTAGCCAAGCGATAAGCTCCATTCCCCAAGCCTGCTTTGACAACATAAGGTCCTTCCCAGTTCGGGCCTAAGGATCCATCACTTAGCTTTCGGGCTCCAGGTAGGATGAGACGCAAAACTAAGTCTCCAACATTGAATTTGCGAATCCGAGCATACTTGTTGTAGTACCTCGCTATTCTCTGCTGATAGACAGCTACTCTTAACCTGACCGTTTCCCTATGTTCTTTAAGCAGGTCCAAGTTTGTTGCAAGTAGTTGACGTTGTCATTTGGATTGAAGGTTGCTCTTCTTTGCGAGGTGACTTCAAACTCAGCCGGGATCATAGCTTCAGACCCGTACACCATTGAGAACGGGGTCTCGCCAGTGGAGCTGCGAGCTGTGGTCCTGTAAGACCATAATACTTTCTGAAGCTCGTCTACCCATGCTCCCTTCTTTGTTTCTAGTTTCATCTTCAAGGTCTGCTTGATAATCTTGTTTACAGCTTCAACTTGGCCATTGGCTTGTGGATGATCCACTGCTGAGAAGCTCTTAAGGATCTTAAGGTCGTTGTAGAACCTGAGAAACTGGTCACTAGCGAACTGGGTCCCATTATCAGTTACGATTTGTTGTGGGACTCCAAATCTGCAAATAATGTTACTCCACACGAATTCTCAATCTTTGTTGTGGAGATTTCTGCTAACTCCTTCGCTTCTGCCCACTTGGTGAAGTAGTCAACTACGACCACAACATGTTTGCATCTTCCCCGAGCCATTGGCAGAGGTCCGATTAAATCCATCCCCCAAATGGCAAAGGGCCATGGGCTCACCATTTGTTGGAGATAAGCTGGTGGAGCTCGTGGAATCTGGGCAAACCTCTGACACTTGTCGCATTTTTTGACTAAATTGATGGCATCCTGCCTCATGGTGGGCCAATAGAAACCTTGACGAAGTGCCTTCTGAGCCAGAGATAGCCCCCCAGCGTGGTTCCCACAATGGCCTTCGTGTATCTGCCTCAGTACTATTTCGCACTCAGGGCCATCAAGGCATCTTAACAGTGGAGCTGAGAACCCCTTCTTGTACAATGCATCATCACAGATGCAATATCTGGCTGCTCTAGCTCGTAGACATCGGGCTTCTAGCTTGTTACTTGGTAGCTTTCCATCTTGCAAATAATTGAGAATTGGGCTCATCCAGGAGTCGGGCTGCACAAATATTGCCATCAGTGAATTCTTCTCTTCCGTATTTGGAGCTGGTAGGAATTCAATTGAGATCGCCCCAAGAAAGTCTGCATCTCGGGTGGTTGCCAAGCGAGCTAAAGCATCTGCATGCGTATTCTGAGCTCGTGGAATCTACTTCAATTCGTACCTCTGAAATGTGCCTAACAGCTCGTGAACTTTCTGGAGGTAGAGGGCCATTTTTGGTCCCTTGGCTTGATATTCCCCCAATACGTGGCAGACAACGAGCTGCGAATCACTGAAAACTTTTAATCGTTCAGCTCGCATCTCTTTAGCCAAACGCAAACCCGCGAGCAAAGTTTCATACTCAGCCTGATTGTTTGTTACCTGAAAGCCAAACCTTAGAGCACAAAGGATTTTGTGGCCTTCAGGACTGATCAGCAGAATCCCAACTCCAGCTCTCTGCTCGCTGGATGATCCATCAACATAAAGCTCCCAGGCTGGACCTTCAGAAGATTCAGCTTCATCATTCACAGGTTCGGTAAACTCTGCAATGAAATCTGCCAAAGCCTGAGCTTTGATAGCCGTCCTCGGCTTGAACTGGATATCGAACTATGCGAGCTCCACTGCCCATTTCAACAAGCGTCCTGAGGTATCTGCCTTTTGCAAGACTTGTTTCAACGGATATTGGGTGAGGACTTCGATTGTGTGAGCTTGAAAGTAAGGTCGCAGCTTTCTTGATGCGATCACCAAGCAATAAGCAAGTTTCTCCATCTGCGAGTACCTAGTTTCAGCATCTTGCAACCTTTTGCTTACATAATAAACTGGAAGCTGCATCTTTTCTTCTTCCCTCACCAGTGCAGCACTCAAAGCTTGCTGAGACACCCCCAAGTATAGAATTAGTCTTTCTCTTTCTTTGGGCTTAGAGAGGAGCGGAACTCGCCCCATGTATTCTTTCAACTGCTGGAAGACAACTTCACACTACTCTGTCCACTCGAAACTTTTGGCTTTCTTCGAAATATCAAAGAAAGGAATGCACTTATCAGTAACTTTTGAGATGAATCTGCTCAGTGCTGCGACCTGGCCATTGAGACTCTGTACATCTTTCACCCTGGTTGGCGATCTCATGTCAATCAATGCTTTGATCTTTTCAGGGTTTGCTTCAATTCCTCTACTGTTGACCATGAAGCCTAAAAACTTCCCAGAAGCTACTCCAAATGCACATTTGAGCGGGTTTAACTTCATCTGGTAGCTCCTTAGAATCTGGAACATCTCTCTCAGGTCGCGAATATGGTCACCTATCTGCTTGGATTTCACTAGCATATCGTCAACATAGACCTCCATGGTCTTTCCGATTTACTCCTCGAACATCATGTTCACCAAGCGTTGGTAGGTTGCTCCAGCATTTTTCAACTCGAAGGGCATCACCTTATAGCAATACAACCCCCGATCAGTCATGAATGAGGTGTGCTCTTCATCCTCGGGTTTCATTGGGATCTGGTTATATCCCGAATATGCATCCATGAAGCTCAGGAGCTCGTGGCCAGCAGTAGCATCCACGAGCTGATCTATTCTTGGTAAGGGGAAACTATCCTTAGGGCACGCCTTGTTCAGGTCAGTGAAGTCGATGCAAGTTCTCCACTTTCCGTTCTTTTTCTTTACTAGCACAGGGTTAGCGACCTAGGTCGGGTAGTAAGCTTCTCCGATGAACTTGTTAACCAGCAGCTTGTCTACCTCATCTTTCAATGCTAAGTAACGTTCCCCTATCATTGCTCTTCTCTTCTGGCGAACTAGCTTGAAATGAGGATCTATGTTCAGCCTGTGAGACATCACCTCGGGATCTATTCCCACCATGTCCTCACGATTCCATGCAAACACATCCAAGTTCGCCTTTAAGAAGTCAGCAAGCTGGGCTCTCAGTTCCGGAGCTAATCCTCTTCCCAGCTTTAAGCACCGCTCTGGGTTTGCCTCGTTGACTTGTACATCTTCTAATTCTTCAATTGGACCAGTAGCTCGGTCTGCATCTACCTTGTGAGGGTCCAAGTCGTGATTGACTCCTTTCTCAGTCATAGCTCGTGGCTCGCCCCCCGAGACCACGTTTACTTTCTTTCCTCTCACGCCCATCTTCACGGCATCTTCGTAGCAGCGTCTTGCTAAATGCTGCTCTCCTTGAACACATCCAATGCCATTAGAAGTTGGGAACTTAACTGTAAGAGTTCTGGTCGAAGTAACCACGTCCAACTCGTTCATGGCAGGTCTCCCCAAGACCACATTATAGGCTGATGGGCAATCAATTATTAAGAAATCTGTCAGAGTTGTTGCCTGACGACCTACTTCCCTAAGAGTCAATGGCAGCTTAATTTGGCCCACTGGTACTACAGCATCTCCAGTGAAACCATATAAAGGCTCTGGGGACGGTCTCATTTGTTCTGCTCGCAGCCCCATCTGATCAAAACAGCTCCTATACATCACATTGACCGAGCTTCCAGTATCAATCATGATGCGCCTAACTTCCATATTGCTGATTTTGGCTCGTATAACCAGCGCATCGTTATGAGGCTAGATCACTCCTTTAGCATCTTCATCTATAAATATAATCTCGTCCGAGGTCGGCTTTGCTCTTTTGGCAGGTCCCTCCGACCCATTGAGTTGAAACGAATGATTCGCCTCTCGGACGTATCTCTCATGCGATTTGTTAGAGTGACTTGCGATATGGGGGCCACCATGAATGGTAAAAATGGTTCTTACCGCAGGCTCATGATCTTGCTCGGAAGCTCGTTGGGGCTGTTGCTGATGTGTTGGCTGTTGTTGATGAGATCGCTATTGTGGAGGTCGCGAGTCTGCGGGTCTTGCTACATAGTCTCCCAGGCGACCTCGCCTGATCAATTTCTCAATGGCGTTTTTCAACGCCCAGCAATCTGAAGTACTGTGCCCGACCTCATTATGATAGGCACAGAATTTGCTCTGATCTCTTTGCTGAACAGGAGCCCTTAAGGGATTGGGCCTTCCAAAATCTTTCATGTTTCTTTCTGCAGCGTAAATCCTATCCGGTGAAGCCGTCAAGAAGTTGTATCCTTCATAACGACCTTGACGTCGAGGTCGCTCGTATCTTGGCTCTCTTCTCGCCTTCTTGACGATTTGGTTACTTGAGCCACTATTTCTTCATTCTTCGTTCCTGCCATTGTTTCTCCTTTTTGGCTGGCTGGAACTACCCTCTTCGTTATTCTGATTCTGCTTCTTCAGGCCGAAGATCTCTTCCCACCTAATCTCTTTCGCAGCTCGCTCGTAGAACTCTCCCAGATCCTTCACTGGGGACTTCTAAATGCTCTCGTACAACTTTTTATCCTTGCACAGCTCAGCTGAGATTGCTGTCAGTATACTTTCATCTGATGGATGCTCGACATTCGCGACCTCGCGTCTGAACCTGGTGATATATTATTTCAATGACTCACCCTGACGCTGGAAGATTGTAGCTAGGTGGCAGGATGGAGCGAGCTGCCTTCTTAAAGCCCTGTACTGACCAACGAACTTCTGTTGACATTGCTCCCAACTTCCTATGCTGCGAGCTGGGAGATTCTTGAACCACGTCCTTGGAATATCTCCCAATGTAGCTGGGAATACGCGGCACTTCACCATTGGATTTCCTATCTGTAAGTTCATCTGAACATTAAAAGCATCAAGATGGTCATAGGGGTCACTGTCCCCATTGTACTGCTGGATGTTTGGCATCTTGAACCTCGGGGGGAGAGGCTGTGTCTCAATCTCCCTTGTAAAGGGAGTCCTTTCCCTGTAGTATCCACGTTATTCCGGGGCTCCAGGTCGTGCCTCCAACTGTTGGACCCTTTGGAGGAGCTCCTCTACTTGGGGATCTCGGAGCTCGTATCTCCTCCTGTGATCATGACTAGGGGCATGGTGCTTCGGGTCATACCTCTTGTCTTCTTCGAACAAACCCTCAGGCTGATGGGATCTTCCCTGTCTCTGTTCATCATCAAACCGCCGAGCTACAACTCTGGCTCTATCTTGCCCAACCTCTATCCGCCAGTTTTCATCCTGGCTCAACCTTACCACCAGGCTAGCGGGGCGTGCGACCTCCCTTTCTTCCCGAACAGGGTGTCCTCCAGCCCTAGAGCGCGTATTGGAGGAGCGAGCTGAGCCTGCAGGTCGTAGGACTTCCCTTTCCAGCCTGTCAGGTATTTGCATTGCTTCATGCTGCTAGGGCACATGTCTTGGTACCTGAACCTCAACCCTGGGCATGTTCTGTACTTGAGTCTGTACTAACATATTGACGGCCTCTGTGAGTTGTCTGACCGTATCCTCCAGTGCTTCTTGCCTCTGGATCAGCACATTCTGCCCTTCGGCTAATGGGGCAATTGGAACTGTCTGACGGGGAGGCAAAGGAGGGATACTTGTCGCGACGCCGAGTATCTGTCCATGGGACGTGTCTGCTACATGTATGGGTGTATCTTGCACATGCGGTATATTCTGCTGAGATTGGTTCATATGACTCTCCGCCTGGTCATCATCTCCAAAATTCCTGTTTGTTCTGGTCCTTGCCATGTTGTCAGAAATTGATAAACTGAGATGAAAAAGATTGCAGTTTAGGCCCTCCTTCTAGCGCCAAAATGTCGACGTTGGAATTCAGTCGACGGGTAATCAATGCCCAATACCTGCAATCAATGTGAGAAAGCACAAATACTAAGAAAGGACACAGACAAATACCGAGAATCAAACAAGAAACACAAAACTTTTTACATGGTTCAGCAATAATAAGCCTACGTCCACGACTTCTATCTCTTAAATTCCGCAGAGTGACAGTATATTATTGATTATTCTCTGATGATACAATGATTTTAATCTCTATTTATAGGGAAAGAGGTATTACAATTCTAGTTGTAGCAAATCAGGAAAAGAATCCTGAATTAATTACACTTCCCAAATAATCAGGAAAAATAAGGAAAAGAATTGTAAATTAATTACACTTCCTAATTTGGTTGGAATAATATCAGGAAATTACCATAATTATCTCGAGATAAGGTTGATTTGAATTTGAGTAGTGTCGACGTTAGAATTCAGTCGACAAGTAATCAATGCCCAATACCTGCAATCAATGCGAGAAAGCACGAATACCAAGGAAAGACAAAGACGGAAACAGATGATCAAACGAGGAACACGAAGATTTTACGTGGTTCGGCAATAATTGGCCTACATCCACGACTGTCTGTCTCTTAAATTCTGCAGAGTGACAGTATATTATTGAATATTGTCCGTCCCTGTTACAATGGTCTTAATCCCTATTTATAGGGAAAGAGGTATTACAATTCTGGTTGTAGCAAATCAGGAAGAGAATCCTGAATTAATTATATTCCCTAAACAATTGGGAAAAATAAGGAAAAGAATTATAAATTAATTATGCTTCCTAATATATTTAGATAATATCAGGAAATTACTATAATTATCTCAAGATAATGTTGATCTGAATTTGAATTTGAATTGATCTCCATATCTGATAAGGAAATCATGGTTTGACTGGGCAATTACCATATTCGGAGAGAGAATCATGGTTGAACTTGGTAACTGCCTGTTCTGGAAGATATTGTACTTATTACGCGTCTGAGCGAGCTGATGTGTCATGGTGGTCTCGAGCTCGAGCTCGCTGAGAGATAAGCTGCGCAAGCGACGAGCTGCGACCTGGCTGTGTTTATAGGTCTGTTGATGCCAGCTGGAAGATCCTTTAAGCAAATTGAAGAACTTGCTGGGCTTCAAAGTCAATACTGAGCCTCATCTGATGGGCTTTGACTGGGTTAACCCTTTTGGGCCTTCTTATTAGGTCTTGGTTGGGCCTAAATTGGACTTTTACCAGCCCAATTAATGAATCCGAAAAATACATATAACATTAGCCCCCCAGCTCTCAGTTTGCTTCAGCGAGCTGGGAGCTTGAATTTGCTGGTAAAAGTTGACTTCCTTGGCACGCTTACCCTCATAACTGCCTCTGTGCACTTTCAAATTCCACCTTTTCAGTTTTGACACGTGGCGATCATGCAGATGGTAACTGAAGAGACGCCTGCACGTCCTTTACACGCGTATTTAATGCGCACGTCTTTCAACTGACGGCTGCATGATTTCCAAAGCCACGTTTCGCGCTGCACCGTCAGATTTATGACGGTTACTCTTTCCCAAGATCTGACGGTTGGGGTTCACGCTTGTTTGTCTATATAAACCGATGGAAACTCTTTTCATTTTCTTTTTCATCTGCCATTTCCATCGAAGCAAACAAGTGTTCAAACTTTCAAGCAATCAGGACCTACTGCCCTTTCACGAAATCAACGTCCTTACTCATTGTCTCTTCAATCATCAACGATTCAAGGTAAGACAAAACTTTCTGCTTTAGGTTTATTTTGTTTCACCACCATTGTTGTACCTTCATTATTCTGAGTTTTGAGTTTATTAATCATGGCGTTTCTTCTTCTGACTCAATCTGGTTTTTAACTTGTTCAGATGTCTTCAAGCGGAACTCGCAAGGGAATGATTCCAAGCAATGAAGCTCATAAGCATGATAAAGCCCGAGCTCACGCTATTCAGGGAAGAGAGGCTCGTGATGCGTTCGCTCGTCATCCCACATCGTTGAAACGTCCTGAGGTGGAAGGACTTGTCAAGCAATTCCATATCCCTTTTGGTTGCCGCATTCTACTACCTGATTCAAGCAATCATGCGTGTTATCCGCCCAGGGGATTCATCGCTGTCAGCACTCAGCACTTTGAGCAGGGGTTGCGGTTCCTCATTCCACCGTACTTGATCGCATTTCTTAACAAGGTCAAGCTCGCGCCATTTCAGTTGACTCCAAACTCATATGCGCAGCTGACCTCGCTGGCCATGGTCTTTCTTAGAAACGGCCTTCGCCCCCCTACACCAAAAATTATACAGCAGTTCTATTCCTTCAAGGCTCTGAGTATAGCAGAAGGAGAGAAACCAGATGGCATCTACTACCTTACAGCCCGTCAGTCACAATATAAGGATCTCTTGCCCAAAGGAGAAGCAAAGGGCAAATCCAACGTCGGGCCATACAAGACGAGCTGGTTTTACGTCTCGTGCCCCTCTCTTGCAGATCTCCAAAATTTCAGCTTTATCCTGAAACCAGGTATTCATAAAGGAAATATAGCGAGCTGAGGTTATTTTGTATCTTTATTACCATCTTTTAATTATTTGCTGTGCAGTGTTGAAAATGGACGAGTCTCTTCTCAGCGACGAGGAGGAACGAGCTCTTGACAAGCTCGCGAACTCAGAGGACGCAGGTACCAGCATCAAATTCGACGATGCTATCCTTAGAGCTTACAGCCTTGCTCCTCCTAAAGAATCTTTTCTTCTGCGAGCTGAGGAAGATATAGGCAAGATGAGTGACAAACCTAGACTTCCTTCTGTTTTTGAGGTTCCAGTTCAGGATGCGTCTGCTTCCCGACCTCCGCAATCAGTCTCTTCATCATCAGAGGATGACACTCGCTTACCTTCTCCAGCTCGGAAGACCTCATCTCGAAGTGCTCCTGCTCGCACTTCATCTAAAGCAAAATCATCTTCAGCTCGCACACCAACGAAGGCGAAATCGTCTTCAACTCGCACCACTTCAAAGGGTGCGTCTAAAAAACCTTCTTCTTCAATTCCTGCTCCAGCTCGGACAGGATCAGACCCAGCCCCTACTGCACAGGTTGACCCATCCTCTTCTCCACATCACACATCTACTCCAGGGGCTTCACTGCCATCCCCAGCTCGTGTTCCAGCCCCTGTTCCTTCTTCTGCAAAACTCCCAGCCAACAGGAGGAAACTTATACTCATGAAATCTCCTCCTGCAAGTCCCACTGTATCTAAAGCTTCCTCGATTCCTTCAACAAAACGGCCTGTCGAAGACTTGGCCACTCCAGCAGCACCCTCAAAACGCTCTAAACCTTCTGCCCAGGACCAGGCTCCTGCGATTGCTGTATCCAACGAAGTGCCTGTTGTCACTGAAGCTACTGCCCCTGCGACCGCTGCTCCCAGCGAGGTGCATGATGCTGCCAAAGCCACTGCTTCCTCAACTGTTGCTCCTAGCGAGGTGCCTCTCTCAAACGTTTTTGCAAATCTTCAGTCACCTCCTACTTCCAGTTCGCAGCCTGGGAAAGGTGATGCTCCTTCTAAGGTTGCTCCCCAGGCAACCCGAGCTGGCCCCAGCGGACATGCGACTAAGCGTACCGTTGTATCGCGACGAGGTGGTTCTTATGATGATGCACGCGATATCCCGGAGCGCGAGAGAACTCCTTCCCCAACCAGATCAGACATCGAGCTGGGTCCTGGAGGAAGATATTTAAATTCCTTCCTTGACAACTGGGCAACAATTATGCTCAATCACGCGAATGTCTTGGAAAATAGGTGTCTTAAGGGCGAGGACCTAGATGAGTTCGCGGCTCGCCATTGCATGCTGGTAAGTTATTTTCCCTCATCTGCTAATTCCCTTACTTGACTAGATTTTAATCTGTTCATAATTTTCAGGGTGCCCTTGCTGCAATGAAGCGAAAAAGGGAGACAAAGGCTACCAAGGATGAGATGAGGAAGCTGGAATTCGACCTGGAGGCGGCTACTGACGATTTAGCTCGCTTGGCCTCGGGCAGAATAGAAGGTCAGGAAGCTCAGATCGCTGAGGCAAACGCTGCAAGGCAAGCAGCTGAGGAGGCCTTGAAGCAAATGGAAAATGAGCACGCCATGCTAAAGGATGAGCTGCTCAAGGTAAAAGAAGATCTGAGGCAGTCTGAGCAACAGGCTGCACTGGACGAGCAACGGGCTTCAGCTGCAGAAGAGAAAACTGAAGTACTTCATCGCCAGGTCGATGCTGCTCTGGTGCGAGCTGAAACTGCCGAGAAACAGGCCGAGGAGGCTAAGAAGCGAGCTGATGAGATGGGCGCTGCAGCTAAAAGTGCTGAGGAGGTTGCAACCAAACGAGCCGAGGTGCTAAGGCAGCAAGTGGGGGAGGCTATTCAGCGAGCTGATGCTGCGGAGCAACGTATTGAAGACATGAAGAAAGAGGCTGAGGTCGTCAATCGTCTCGCTGATAATGCCTTCGAAGAGCTGACGGTCTTTAGAGAGCAAGCAGCTCAAGAACTGGAAGTGCGGGTTGCAGATGCAAAGGACGAGGCCGAGGAAAAAACAGGTCGTGATTTCCTCTACACACTGTGGATGTCCCATCCAGGAATGGATTTTTCTATCTTTGGGGACATAGGGCCTGAAACCGTTGAGGAATTTAAAGCAGAAGCTGTCTCGTCTATTGCTGGTCCAGAATCTTTGGCTGATCCAGATCCTCCTGCTCAGAACTAATAGCTCGTTTTCTTCCCTTTTTCATGTATTTTTCTCAATTTTTCAACTTGTAACCAGTTCTCATACTTAATGAAAATTTCTTTCATTATTTCTTCTGCGTTGACTGTTCTTCAGGCTATTGTATAATATACTTTATGCTCTTCACATTTCTTGCGAGCTGATAATCAATGAACCCAAAATCTGATAATAATTAAAGCAATTTCTTGTTTTTCCAACTTAATAAAATTTTGCAGGTATAAGTAATTGGTTTATCAGAATGTTTGATGAGCTACACAGGGGCATTTAGCCCTCTGCTTTTTAGGCTCTTTATTTATAGCGAGCTATGCAGAGGTCGTCACCTCGCCTGCTTTTTTTTGGCTCTTTAGGCAAGCTATGCAATGACACTTAGTCACTTGCTTTTTAGGCTCTTTCATTTATAGCGAGCTATGCAGGGGTCGTCACCTCGCCTGCTTTTTTGGCTCTTTAGGCGAGCTATGCAAGGACACTTAGTCACTTGCTTTTTAGGCTCTTTCATTTATAGCGAGCTATGCAGGGGTCGTCACCTCGCCTGCTTTTTTGGCTCTTTAGGCGAGCTATGCAAGGACACTTAGTCACTTGCTTTTTAGGCTCTTTCTTTTTATAGCGAGCTATGCAGGGGTCGTCACGTCGCCTGCTTTTTGGCTCTTTAGGCGAGCTATGCAAGGACACTTAGTCACTTGCTTTTTAGGCTCTTTCATTTATAGCGAGCTATGCAGGGGTCGTCACCTCGCCTGCTTGTTTGGCTCTTTAGGCGAGCTATGCAAGGACACTTAGTCACTTGCTTTTTAGGCTCTTTCTTTTTATAGCGAGCTATGCAGGGGTCGTCACCTCGCCTGCTTTTTTGGCTCTTTAGGCGAGCTATGCAAGGACACTTAGTCACTTGCTTTTTAGGCTCTTTCATTTATAGCGAGCTATGCAGGGGTCGTCACCTCGCCTGCTTTTTTGGCTCTTTAGGCGAGTTATGCAAGGACACTTAGTCACTTGCTTTTTAGGCTCTTTCTTTTATAACGAGCTATGCAGGGGTCGTCACCTCGCCTGCTTTTTTGGCTCTTTAGGCGAGCTATTTAGGTCGCAGCCCGTTTCGCCATAGTGAAGTAATTGAATCGCAAGTTGGGGAAATGGAGCTTTCATTAACAAGAATAATTTTGATTTACATATTACAAAGAGTTTTACTGATAATAAGGGCGGAGATGTTCGGCATTCCATGCTCGAGGGACCTCAGCTCCATTTTCATTGTTAGCTAAATGATAAGCCTCATTCCCCAAGCTTGCTGTGACAATATATGGTCCTTCCCAGTTCGGGCCTAAGGATCCATCACTTGGCTTGCGGGCACCAGGCAGAATGAGACGTAATACTAAGTCTCCCACATTGAATCTGCGAATCCGAGCATATTTGTTGTAGTACCTCGCTATTCTTTGCTGATAGACAGCTACCCTTAGCCTGGCCGCTTCCCTGTGTTCTTCAAGCAGGTCCAGGTTTGTGGCAAGTAGCTGATCGTTGTTGTTTGGATTGAAGGTCGCTCTTCTTTGCGAGGTAACTTCAAACTTAGCTGGGATCATAGCCTCAGATCCATATACCATTGAGAATGGGGTCTCGCCAGTGGAGCTGCGAGCTGTGGTTCTGTAAGACCATAATACTTTTTAAAGCTCATCTACCCATGTTCCTTTCTTTGCTTCCAGTTTCATTTTTAGGGTCTGCTTGATGATCTTGTTCACTGCCTCAACTTGGCCATTGGCTTGTGGGTGATCCACTGCTGAAAAGCTCTTAACAATCTTGAGGTCGTTGCAAAACCTGAGAAACTGGTCACTAGCGAACTGGGTCCCATTATCAGTCACGATCTGCTGTGGGACTCCGAATCTGCAAATTATATTGCTCCACACAAACTTCTCAATCTTTGTCGTGGAGATTTCAGCTAACTCCTTTGCTTCCGCCCACTTGGTGAAGTAATCTACCGCGACCACCGCATGTTTGCATCTTCCCCGAGCCATTGGCAGAGGTCCGATCAGGTCCATCCCCCAGATCGCAAAGGGCCACAGGCTCACCATCTGTTGGAGGTAAGCTGGCGGAGCTCGCGGAATATGAGCAAACCTCTGACACTTGTCGCATTTCTTCACTAAGTTGATGGCGTCCTGCCTCATGGTGGGCCAGTAGAAGCCTTGACGTAGTGCTTTTTGAGCTAGAGACAGCCCCCCAGCGTGGTTCCCGCAATGGCCTTCATGTATTTGTCTTAATACTGTTTCACATTCAGGCCCATCAATACACCTTAGCAGTGGAGCTGAGAACCCCTTCTTGTACAGCGCATCGTCATAGATGCAATACCTGGCTGCTCTAGTTCGTAGACGTCGGGCTTCTAGCTTGTTGCTGGGAAGCTTTCCATCCTGCAAATAATTGAGTAACGAACTCATCCAAGAATCAGGCTGCACAATTATGGCCATCGTCATATTCTTTTCCTCCGTACTTGGAGCTGGTAAGAATTCGACCGGGATCGCCCCAAGGAAATCTGCATTTCGTGTAGTTGCGAGGCGAGCTAGTGCATCAGCATGCGAGTTTTGATCCCGTGGGATCTGCTTTACCTCGTACTTCTGAAATGCACCCAGTAGCTCGTGTACTTTTTGGAGGTAGAGGGCCATCTTTGATCCCCTAGCTTGATATTCTCCCATTACGTGGCCGACGACGAGCTGTGAGTCACTGAAGATCTTCAAGCGTTCAGCTCGCATCTCTTTAGCCAAACGTAGTCCTGCAAGCAGTGCTTCATACTCAGCTTCATTGTTTGTTGCCTGAAAGCCAAACCTTAGAGCGCAAAGGATTTTGTGGCCTTCGGGGCTGATAAGTAAAATTCCAGCTCCAGCCCTCTGTTCGCTGGACGATCCATCAACAAAAAGCTCCCAGGTCGGACCTTCAGAAGACTCAGCTTCATCATCCACAGGTCCCGTAAATTCTGTAATGAAATCGGCCAGAGCCTGAGCTTTGATAGCCGTCCTCGGCTTGAATTGGATATCGAACTACGCCAGCTCCACTGCCCATTTCAACAAACGACCTGAGGTGTCTGCTTTCTGCAAAACTTGCTTCAACGGATACTTGGTGAGGACCTCGATGGTATGAGCTTGAAAATAAGGTCGCAGCTTCCTTGATGCAATCACCAGGCAGTACGCCAGTTTCTCCATCTGCGAATATCTGGTTTCAGCATCCTGTAACCGTTTGCTCACATAATAGACCGGAAGCTGCGTCTTTTCTTCTTCCCTCACCAGTGCGGCACTTAAAACCTGCTTCGACACTCTCAAGTATAAAATCAACTTTTCCTCTTCTTTGGGTTTGGAAAGAAGTGGAGCTCATCCCATATACTCCTTCAACTGCTGAAAAGCTACTTCACACTGCTCGGTCCACTCGAAACTCTTTGCTTTCTTCAAAATGTCAAAGAAAGGGACACATTTGTCTGTCGCTTTCGAAATGAACCTACTCAATGCTGCGACCTGGCCATTGAGGCTCTGTACGTCCTTCACCCTGGTAGGCGACCTCATGTCAATCAGTGCTTTGATCTTCTCAGGGTTTGCTTCAATTCCCCTACTGTTGACCATGAAGCCCAGGAACTTCCCAGAAGCTACTCCAAATGCACATTTGAGCGGGTTTAACTTCATCTGATAGCTCCTCAGAATTTGGAACATTTCTCTCAGGTCGCTAACATGGTCACCTATCTGCTTGGATTTCACCAGCATATTATCCACATAGACCTCCATGGTTTTTCCAATTTGTTCTTTGAACATCATGTTCACCAAGCGTTGATAGGTCGCTCCAGCATTCTTCAAACCGAAGGGCATTACCTTGTAGCAATATAGCCCCCGATCAGTCATGAACGAGGTGTGCTCTTCGTCTTCGGGCTTCATTGGGATCTGGTTATATCCCGAATATGCATCCATGAAGCTCAAGAGCTCGTGGCCAGCTGTAGCATCCACGAGCTGATCTATCCTTGGCAGGGGAAAACTGTCTTTGGGACATGCTTTGTTTAGGTCGGTGAAGTCGATGCAAGTTCTCCACTTCCCGTTCTTCTTTTTCACCAGCACGGGGTTGGCGACCCAGGTCGGGTAGTAAGCTTCTCTGATGAACTTGTTAACCAGAAGCTTGTCCACCTCTTCCTTTAGTGCCAAGTATCGTTCCCCTGTCATTGCTCTTCTCTTCTGACGAACTGGCTTGAAATGAGGATCAATGTTCAGCCTGTGAGACATCACCTCTGGATCTATTCCCACCATGTCCTCATGATTCCATGCAAACACATCCAAGTTCGTCTTTAAGAAGTCAGCGAGCTGGATTCTCAGCTCCGGAGTTAATCCTCTTCCCAGCTTCAAGCATCGCTCAGGATCTACCTCGCTGATTGGTACATCTTCTAACTCCTCAATTGGACCGGTAACTTGGTTTGCATCTACCTCACGAGGGTCCAGGTCGTGACTGACTCCCTTCTCAGTCATAGCTCGTGGCTCGCCTCCTGAGACCACATTCACCTTTTTTCCTCTTACACCCATCTTCACAGCATCTTCATAGCAATGACGAGCTAGGTGTTGTTCTCCTCGAACGCATCCGATGCCATTAGGAGTTGGGAACTTCACTGTCAGAGTTCTGGTCGAAGTAACCATGTCCAACTCGTTCATAGTAGGTCTTCCGAGGACCACGTTATATGCTGATGGGCAGTCGATTATCAAGAAATCTGTCAAGGTTGTTGCCTGACGACCTGTCTCTCCTAGAGTTAGTGGCAGCTTAATCTGCCCTACTGGTACCACAACATCTCCAGTGAATCCGAATAAAGGCTCCGGGGATGGCCTCATTTGCTCTGTTCGCAGCCCCATCTGGTCAAAACAGCTCCTATACAACACGTTCACCGAGCTTCCGGTATCGATCATGATGCGCCTAACTTCCATATTGCTGATTTTAGCTCGTATAACCAGCGCGTCGTTATGAGGACAGATCACTCCTCTAGCATCTTCTTCTGTAAATACGATCTCGTCCGAGGTCGGCTTTGCTCTTTTGGTGGGTCCCTCCGACCCATTGAGTTGAAATGAATGATTCGCCTCTCGGACGTATCTCTCATGCGATCTGTTGGAATCACCTGCGATATGGGGGCCACCATAAATAGTAAAAATGGTTCTTACCGCAGGTTCCTGACCTTGCTCGGAAGCTCGTTGGGGCTGTTGCTGGTGTGTTGGCTGTTGCTGTTGAGGTCGTTGCTGGTGAGGTCGCTGGTCAGTAGGTCTTGCCACATATTCTCCCAAGCGACCTCGCTTGATTAATTTTTCAATGGCGTTCTTCAACGCCCAGCAATCTGAAGTACTGTGCCCCGACCTCATTATGATAGGCACAGAATTTGTTCTGGTCTCTGTGCTGAATTGGAGCCCTTATAGGATTGGGCCTCCCAAAATCCTCCTTATTCCGCTCGGCAGCGTAAATCCTGTCCGGTGATGTCGTCAGGACGCTGTATCCTTCCTGGTGACCCCAACGCTGAGGTCGCTCATACCTTGGCTCTCTTCTCGCTCTTTTGGCGATCTGATTACTTGAGCCATTGTTCCTTCCTTCTTCATTCTGGCCATTGTTTCTCCTTTTTGGCTGGCTGGAACTGCCCGCTTCATTCTTCTGATTCTGCTTTTTCGGGCCGAAGGTTTCTTCCCACCTGATCTCTTTCGCAGCTCGCTCGTAGAATTCTCCCAGATCCTTCACTGGGGACTTGTAAATACTCTCGTACAACTTTCCATCCTTTCGCAACCCAGCTGAGATCGCTGTTAGTATGCTTTCATCTGATGGATGCTCGACATTCGCGACCTCACGTCTAAACCTGGTGATGTATTCTTTTAACGACTCACCCTGACGCTGAAAAATGGTAGCTAGGTGGCAGGATGGAGCGAGCTGCCTTCTCAGTGCCCTGTATTGACCAACAAACTTCTGTTGGCATTGCTCCCAACTTCCTATGCTGCGAGCTGGGAGATTCTTGAACCACGTCCTCGGAATATCCCCCAATGTAGCGGGGAATACTCGACATTTCACCATCGGACTTCCTGTCTGCAGGTCCATCTGAACGTTGAATGCGTCAAGATGGTCATATGGGTCACTGTCCCCATTGTACTGCTGAATGGTTGGCATCTTGAACCTTGGAGGGAGAGGTTGTGTCTCAATCTCCCTTGTGAATGGGGTCCTATCTCCGTAGAGCCCACGCTGCTCCGGAACTCCAGGTCGCGCTTCCAACTGCCGGACCCTTCGGATGAGCTCCTCTACTTGGGGGTCTCGGAGTTCGTACCTCCTCCTGTGATCATGACTTGGAGCCGGATGTTCAGGGTCATATCTTTCATCTTCCTCGGATTGACCCTCTTGACGATGGGATCTTACCTGCTGTCCGTCCACCTCATTGGCATAAGGAGCTGCGGGTCGGACTCTGCCTTGACCAACTTCCATCCGCCTGTTTCCATCCTGGCTCGATCTTGCTACCAGGTTATCAGGACGTGCGACCTCCCTTTCGTGTTGAACAGGGTGTCTTCCGGCCCTCGAACGCGCATTAGATGAGCGAGCCGAGTCTGCGGGTCGCAGGACTTCCCTTGCTAGCCTTTCAGGCCTTCGCGCCGGTTCAGGAGGTTGGGGCATTCCCAGTGGTGCCTGAACTTCCACCCTAGTCACGTTCTGAACCTGGGCCTGCACCAACATGTTGACGGCTTCTGTGAGCTGTCTAACCGTATCTTCCAACGCTTCTTGCCTCTGTAGCAACGCATTCTGCCCTTCGACCATCGGGGCAATTGGGACCGTTTGACGGCGAGGCAGAGGAGGGATGCCTGGTGCAGCCCCTAGTATCTGTCCTTGGGACGGGCCTGCTGCATGCGTGGTTGCGTCTTGCCCAGGCTGTAAGTTCTGCTGAGATTGATTCATGTGACTTTCCGCTTGGTCATCATCTCCAAGGAACCTGTTTGATCTTGTCTTTGCCATATCGTCAGAAGTTGATGAACTGAGATGAAAAAGATTGCAGTCTGAGCCCTCCTTCTAGCGCCAAAATGTCGACGTTAGAATTCAGTCGACGAGTAATCAATGCCCAATACCTGCAATCAATGCGAGAAAGCACGAATACCAAGGAAAGACAAAGACGGAAACAGATGATCAAACGAGGAACACGAAGATTTTACGTGGTTCGGCAATAATTGGCCTACGTCCACGACTGTCTGTCTCTTTAATTCTGCAGAGTGACAGTATATTATTGAATATTGTCCGTCCCTGTTACAATGGTCTTAATCCCTATTTATAGGGAAAGAGGTGTTACAATTCTGGTTGTAGCAAATCAGGAAGAGAATCCTGAATTAATTATATTCCCTAAACAATTGGGAAAAATAAGGAAAAGAATTATAAATTAATTATGCTTCCTAATATATTTAGATAATATTAGGAAATTACTATAATTATCTCAAGATAATGTTGATCTGAATTTGAATTTGAATTGATCTCCATATCTGATAAGGAAATCATGGTTTGACTGGGCAATTACCATATTCGGAGAGAGAATCATGGTTGAACTTGGTAACTGCCTGTTCTGGAAGATATTGTACTTATTACGCGTCTGAGCGAGCTGATGTGTCATGGTGGTCTCGAGCTCGAGCTCGCTGAGAGATAAGCTGCGCAAGCGACGAGCTGCGACCTAGCTGTGTTTATAGGTCTGTTGATGCCAGCTGGAAGATCCTTTAAGCAAATTGAAGAACTTGCTGGGCTTCAAAGTCAATACTGAGCCTCATCTGATGGGCTTTGACTGGGTTAACCCTTTTGGGCCTTCTTATTAGGTCTTGGTTGGGCCTAAATTGGACTTTTACCAGCCCAATTAATGAATCCGAAAAATACATATAACAAGTAGACTTCCATATCTGATGAGGAAATCACGATTTGATTGGGTAACTGTCATATTCGGAGAGAGAATCATGGTTGAATTAGATAACTGCCTGTTTCTGAAAGATATTGCACTTATTACGCTCTTGAACAAGCTGCTGTCTATGGCGGTTTGCGAGCAGGAGCTCGCTGGGAGGCGAGCTATGAATGAAGCGATCTTATGGAACGAGCTATGATCTGGCCGAGGTGAATTTGTTGCTGCGAGCTGACAGGGCGTTAAGTGAGTTGTGACTTGGCGATGATACGAGCTCGTTTAAGGCGAGCTGAGAGGATTCTGGGCGATCTTATGGAGCTCGCTGGGCTTAAAGTTGGAAGATGGGTCTCATTTGATGGGCTTTGACTGGATTGACTTTATCGGGCCTTCTATTGGGCCTAAACTGGGCTTTTACCAGTCCATTTAATGAGTCCGAAAAATACATACAACACTATATATCAATCAATATGTACACTTAATTTATTTTTGTTCAAAAAATAGATTCTCGCTTTCAACTAAGATAAAAAAAAAAAAAAAAAAAAAAAATCTCAATTAGTTTCGGTAAATTTTTCGATTACAAGATAAAAGGGTTGTTTTTGATAAAAAAAAAAATAAATAAACTTTAGGAAGTTTTCTCAAATCTCTCTATTATTTATTATCACTGTTCACTTAAAAAATTCACATATGAATTATATGCTATAAAAACTCCGTCCACCACCGCCTTGTTCTCCTCCAAGAATTAATCAGCATTTAACATCCAAAAAAAAATGCAAAAGAGACGCTACACTGGAACACGATCCTCTGCTTCCTTTTAACGCGCTTGGATCCGCCTCAGATCTCGACCCGACTCCAATTCGTTTCCTGTAGATCTGCTTCAGGTACCGCCAGATCTTTCTTTTATATACGTACGTCTCTTTTTTAGTTTCTTATTTGTTGGCTCTAGATTGATGCTTGTTTCATTTGTTGCGATTCTGTATCTGGGTTGTCTCTGTTTTTTCTGTTTTGTTACTGTGATCTGATTCGTCGGTCGTTTTAATTGATGGATCTGTTGTTTTGTTTGATGGTTTGTTTTGCTTTGAGGAGAAAATGTTGAGGAGACTGACAAATTTTGAGTTTTTGTTTGTTTGCGTGAAGATTTTGGTGGTGTTTGGTGTATGTCAAAGTAGCTTAGAGGAGGAGGGTTCTTTGGGATTGTTTTGGTTTTAGTTTGGATGGGATTTTTCGCTTCGAAGCCGAAGAAGAAGATGGCGGTGCCTCGAATGTATTGGTTTTTGGTGTTTCTGGTTCTGTTGTTGCAAGATTGTGATGGGTTTTATTTGCCTGGAAGTTACATGCATACGTACAAGAATAGGGAGAATATATTTGCCAAAGTTAATTCCTTGACTTCTATTGAAACTGAGCTTCCGTTTAGTTACTATAGTTTGCCTTATTGCAAACCGCTTGGTGGGGTGAAGAAGAGCGCAGAGAATCTTGGGGAACTCCTTATGGGAGATCAGATTGATAACTCTCCGTATAGGTTTCAGATGAATGTGAATGAGACTGTTTTTCTTTGCATTACAAATCCGTTGAGTGAGCATGAGGTTAAGCTGTTGAAACAGAGGACACGCGATCTGTATCAAGTGAATATGATTTTGGACAATCTGCCTGTGATGAGATTTGCAAGGCAAAATGGTGTGAGCATTCAGTGGACTGGGTTCCCGGTTGGATATACGCCATCTAATAGTAATGATGATTACATTATCAATCATCTCAAGTTCACTGTTCTGGTGCATGAGTATGTTGGGAGTGGTGTGGAGATAATTGGTACTGGTGAAGAAGGGATGGGTGTGATCGCGGAAGGTGATGACAAGAAGCGATCTGGGTATGAGATTGTTGGTTTCGAGGTTGTCCCATGCAGTATTAAGTATGATCCTGAAAAGATGACGAAACTGCACATGTATGACAATATCAAGCCTGAGAAGTGCCCTGCAGAGATTGAGAAGTCTCAAATTATAAGGGAGCAAGAGAGAGTATCATTCACTTATGAGGTTGAATTTGTTAAGAGCAATACAAGATGGCCATCTCGATGGGATGCTTATCTAAAGATGGAAGGTGCTCGCGTCCACTGGTTCTCAATCCTCAATTCACTGATGGTTATATTTTTCCTGGCTGGTATAGTGTTTGTCATATTCTTGAGGACCGTGAGAAGGGATTTGACAAGGTACGAGGAACTGGACAAAGAAGCTCAAGCACAGATGAATGAGGAGCTATCTGGTTGGAAGCTTGTTGTCGGTGATGTCTTTAGAGAACCGGATCATCCAAAGCTTCTTTGTGTGATGGTTGGCGATGGTGTTCAGATTACAGGGATGGCGGTTGTAACTATCATTTTTGCAGCCTTTGGTTTCATGTCACCAGCTTCACGAGGAATGCTTTTGACAGGGATGATATTTCTTTATCTTTTCCTGGGTATCACTGCAGGATATGTTGCTGTTCGTATGTGGACAACCATTAAGGGAACTTCTGAAGGATGGAAATCAGTCTCCTGGTCTGTTGCATGTTTTTTCCCTGGTATTGTCTTTGTCATCCTAACAATGTTGAACTTCATGCTTTGGGGTATTAAGAGTACCGGTGCTATCCCCATCTCCTTGTATTTTGTGCTTTTGGCCCTCTGGTTCTGCATTTCAGTGCCGCTTACTCTCCTGGGTGGATTCTTTGGAACACGAGCTGAGCAAATTCAGTATCCTGTGCGGACCAACCAAATTCCTAGGGAAATTCCTGCACGCAAATATCCATCCTGGCTTCTTGTGCTTGGTGCAGGAACTCTTCCATTTGGAACCCTCTTCATCGAACTTTTCTTCATTCTTTCCAGCATCTGGCTAGGGAGGTTCTATTATGTCTTCGGTTTTCTGCTGATAGTTCTCTTGTTACTCGTCATTGTGTGTGCTGAAGTATCAGTAGTCCTAACCTACATGCATCTTTGTGTGGAGGATTGGCGATGGTGGTGGAAGGCTTTCTTTGCTTCAGGTTCGGTTGCACTCTACGTGTTCCTATACTCAATCAATTACCTGGTCTTCGACCTACAGAGTTTGAGTGGACCGGTGTCTGCCATACTGTATCTTGGTTATTCACTGATCATGGCAATCGCAATCATGTTGTCTACCGGCGCCATTGGTTTCCTCATGTCTTTCTACTTCGTCCATTACCTTTTCTCATCGGTAAAGATTGATTAGAAGCTTCGGAATCTTCAGCAACCACCGTGTGGAGAAGACTGTAGTACTTTAGGAAGAGGGAGGTTTCTTGGTTCATCATCAGAGAACCTAAATAGATTTAGAGGTTGTGATTTGCTGTCTCATTACTCTCTCTATGTCACCATTTTGTTTTTTTCGTTTTTTTACCATTTAACTAGTTTATGAGCTCATTTGAATTGTGTAATCCAGTTTACATCAGTTGTTCTACAAAATTGTAATTGGTTGGTTTCTCTATCTTTGTACTTTCTATTCCCCTTATCGTTGAAGAGACAAGAAAAGAAAATTTTAAATGACCATATGTTTATTTAACTGTTCAGGCCAGCTTGAAGGTAAGTAATTGAATTTTGTTCCAGCAAAAAAATTTATTGTGTTACAGGAGGGATGGGATGTGTGTATAGGGAAACCTGTCATTTTTTCATGGGTTTGAGCTTCTCTCGAAAGAACTTTATAAGGTAAAAGACTAAAAGTACTTTTTAAGTTTAATCAAATACCTCTAGCTGAAATTACTCTAGCCTCAATTTCACTTATCAGTGATTTGTTAACAAAAAGTAAAGGGGCATGAACAGGGTCAGGCAGATTTTGTTAGAGGTATCCAAAGGGCCGGGCTACGTTGACCCAGTTCGAGTCCAATCTGGATCCAGTCCGCCTTGGTCGAAGGAAAATGTACTAATTTTTATTTTAATGTTATTATCCTTCACGTGATATTTTGTGTCGCATATAACAGAACGCATTTTGAAGATTTCACCGGTCAAAATAAGTCAAGCTAACAGAATTCTTCATTATTGTTGAGTAAACATTCATTTCTAGATGTCTCTAAACAAAATGAAAATCTTTCATGAAATTGGCTCACAGATAATACGGTGGTTCAAAATTTTAAATCAATTAAATAATGTTATTTTTTCCCTCTTACCTTTCTCCTTGATTTTTTTTTTTTTTATTTCTTATCTTTCTCATTGATTTGTCTCACCACATCAACTGTGAGACATCCCAATGTAAGATTGTTTTCTAAACCAAACCTCTAAGAGGTCCACTATAATTTCCCCTTGTAAGAATCATCTTTTAATTTAAGAATTCAAAAGCTGACTTAGCTAAATATGCTCTTCAACCAATAAAAACAAGGGGAAAAAAAAAAAATAAACTCATGAACTATATGTACAAAAATAGATAGATACAAAGTAGACCACAATAATTGTACATTCCTTATCTTCTCTCACTAAGGTTGTCTAATTCAAATGGCAGGTTGAGATTAAGATAATTTGAAACATCTAACTTAGGAATGTCATAGTTCATGAATGCCTCCAACATTATTATTATTATTTTAATCTAGAATTGACTCAGAGGATTACCAGAATCAATCAAGATAGGAACACTGTAACACGGTCCAATGAATAACTCTCAATTGGGAGGGATCCACATATACGAAGTTGGGAGAGAGACCCACATGAGGGTGGGAGATAATTAATATATTTATATTATTATTATTATTATTACAAATTATTTTTAGATGTTAGGGGTGGGTGTCGAACCCATGCCCCTCACAATGGGAGGCATGGGGGCTATTGGTGCCTACCACCGGCACCAGCGGTCAAGTGACGAATGCCTCCAACATTTGTTTCCAAATAGAAGCATGGGTTGCATTGTTGTCATCTAAAGAGGTTGTCGGAGGAAAACCTCCTTTCCAGCCTTTGGCCGAGCAAAAAGGGCAACAAGCTAACATTTAGTCATTAAATAATGTTATAAATAACTCTTGGCCATTTAGTCATTTACATATGATGAATAAGTATAAATTGTTACTAACAATAGATAAGATGTTTGTGGTAAATGTCAATTACATTTATACCATTGATA
The DNA here is from genome assembly GCA_019925255.1 of Litchi chinensis. NCBI lineage: Eukaryota > Viridiplantae > Streptophyta > Magnoliopsida > Sapindales > Sapindaceae > Litchi > Litchi chinensis. The sequence goes on along the minus strand of CM034472.1, from coordinate 23,875,826 downwards.
TTATGAATTTTAGTTGTGTCCACTTTCTCAAATTTAAAATTAATTATAATAATATTAATTGGGGCGTTAAGAAGAGATTTTAAGAAAGGAAAAAAATATTAAGAGTCTCCTTTCAGGAAAATTAGGATTAGGAAAATCCTATTAATTGTAACTTTCTCCTTATCTTCGGGAAAAATATGGAAAAGCTCAAATTGTATGTATTGGGTTATGTGGGCCTTGCGTTGGGTTTATCCAAGATGGCCTCAAATCCAAACCCAGATCCAACACCGGGATCCAGGATCTAATAGAATTGGATTTGTTTTGTTAACTGCTGATGGCAGTTTTTGTTGGCGGTTTAGTGGACAGTTTTTGGTGGTTTAAGAAATAACTGCATGTTGCAGTTACTCCTAATATATATGGGCAGCAGTTAATCTGCTTGAGTAAGCGTGCAAAACATACATGCGAAATGGAAACCAGAAACAGAGAGCAAAAGTGAGAAATATAGAGCAAAAGCGAAGGCAAGATATTTTACATTGTGAGTTGAGATTTTTATCCAATTTCGTGGTGAAATCCGACCCCAGTTGAATAACTAGAGATTTAGATCAAATTTCGCTGCAAAATTCAAGTATGTTTTGTGCAATTCTTTTTACTGTTTTTTTCAAGTTATAAATTTGTTGTATATACTGTCATTTGGATGATTATGTTTTATCATTGGTATCAGAGTCTTTGTTGGTGTTGTTTGCTGGTAGAATGTTGTTAAATTGCATGAAATTTAATTACACATTGAGTTTAAGGCATTTAGAAATTTATTTTTGGAAAAATTGTAAGTTGAACCCGAAACTATTCCTTATATTTAATGTTAGTAAACTTAATTATTTTAATGTGATTATTATACCATTGGAAAGGGCCTAAAAAGAACTTTTCAACGGTATATTATATGAAGAATTTGGATGAGAAATGAGTGAGAAAAACGCATTTGAAATTTTCCCCTAAAAACTACAATTTCTGGAAAAATGCATTCGAACCAGATGAAGAAGATGAACAGTGCACCACCACGTGGCATCCCGGGGAGTGGCCGCGTCCTAAAGTTGATGTGTCAGTCTTTGATTGAGACAAATGGACAACAAGTGGACCAGTTAGGATGAGCCACGTGCATGACATGTGGCAAAATACGATTTGGCCACGTATCTCCACGTGTCACAATCTGAGTGAAGACACATGTCATACAGGTGGCACCATCTGGTACATCCACATGTCATATAGAATGGACGAACCAAGTTGTGCCATGTGTCTCATGTCGTGGAAGCATATGTTGCCACGTGTCCGGACGTGTGGCCAGCCAGAGTCTGCCACGTGTCGTAGTGGATGCTGTGCTGCTGGCGTTTGCGCTGCACGCGTGGCCATGACCAACGCAAGCCAGTGCGTGAACCCCACGCGCTGTAGGCGACAACGGTTCTGATCACCGGAATTTTTTTTTATTTAAAAAAAAGGTAATAAAATTTTTATTAATTAAATTAAATTTTTTTATTATTATTATTATTTTTAAACCTATTGGATTAATAAAAATTTAATCATTATATTTAGTAATAGTTATGCTAAATTGATTAGTATGTTTAACATGATAAATTTTGTAGATGGTTTATCGTGTTATTCATTACTTTACTGATTTTGATGAGGAAGTCGAGGAAGTCATCGAGATAGTTGAGAGTCCCGATATCATCGATATTTATGATAATCCAGACGATTTCATAGTCATATCTGATGACGAGGAGGGCGTCGAGCCTCTAGATTATGTGCCTACTGACTATCCAGCTGATGTTATAGTCATATCTGATGACAAGGAAAGCATCGAGCCTCCGGATTATGTGCCTTTTGATTATCCGATCGATGTTATTGTCATATCTGATGACAAGGAGGGCGTCGAGCCTTCAGACTATGTGCCTTCTGGATATTCGGCTGATGTGATAGTCATTTCAAATGACGAGGATGATATCGAGATTATAGAGATATCGGACAATGATGAGGACGTCGATGTTATGGATACTTCTAATGATGAAATGATTGAGGTGATAGACATCTCATCAGACGAGGAGGATTCGGATATGACAATTGATTTCGATCAGTATATGAGAGAGTATCATGACGAGATTGATTCACATATCCCTTATGTGTCTGATTGATGTTGTGTTTCTTTTATTATTATTGTATTGTATATATAATATTTTTATGTTGGATATTTCAGATTGTGCATAGTTTAATGGATGGTGTAATTTCTTTATTTATCATTTATAAAATCTTGTTTTATTTTTATTGCACTATGTATAATGATATCTATGTGGGTGTCCTAATCAAATTCAAGAATGACATTTGGACTGTTTTACGCAAATACACTTATAAGTATGGTTTAGTGAATAATTGGAAGTTGATGATGATAGGTGGCTTGACTACTTTTTCAATTTCTCTCTAAGAATTCCTTTTTCATATTTATAAATGTATGATTGTTGCATTGTTATAGTGAAATGATAATAGATGTGCTAATATAGATATAGAAAGATATTGAAAGTTAGTCTCTAAATACAAATGGATATCATTTCAGGAAATGGTTTCAACTCTAAAGAATATTATTACTGAACTAAACAAGAGAGAAACTAAATGGTGACAATTATAATATCTGACACCGAAAAATTCACTATATTCTCGAAGAGTATGACGCTCTTGAAACCCTGACAAACACTATGGTGATGCCCCAATCAAGTATATCTGCTCAATACAGAAGAGACATGGAGATCTATCATATTTGGAAAAAGAAGAATAGTATTGCTCGAATTACGATCCTGAGCAGCATGGATGATGATCTCATGTGCATGTATGAAGATTATGAGACTGCCCAAGATATGTGGATGGCCTTAAAGATAAGTATGGTGGTACTTCAACCACTAAGCTGAGAAGCTCACTATTAAATTTGATACCTATAAAAAGCACCAAAATCATACCATGAGGCAACACCTTAGGGAGATATCAAACATGATTCGTGAGCTCAAGACTATTGGGTATAATCTCACTGATGAGCAGTAAGTACAGGCTGTGATCCGGTCTCTTCCCTCCAGTTGGGAGAATATGAAGATCAACATGACTCATAATGACAACATCAAGACATTTGATGATATTGCACGTCATATTGAATTGGAAGACGAGCGCTTAGAAGTGACTAAGGCTTCCGGTCAGCTTTACATGGCTGAATCCAGCAAGCGCAAAGGCTTAGGCTTTAAGCGCAAAGGATGGAAGAGGAACTTCAAGAAAGGGAATGTAAATTCCAAGTTTAAGAAGAATGAGACCGAAAAGCTCAAGAAGGGCAAGCACGCAGGGGCTAAGAAGGACAAAGCCAAAATGATCTGTTTCAACTGCGACCAATTGGGTCATTTTGCTAGTGAATGTATTGAGTAAAAGAAGGAAAAGGTACAATATCACTCCAACATAGTTAATCATGCTTATGTTTCTAGCTCATTATTACTTACTGAATCTCGTCATTTGTGGACTGTAGACTCAGGAGCGACCGATCATGTAGCTAGAGATCGATGAGCGTTTGTGAAGTATTTGTGAAGTATCGTCGAATAAGTCAAGGATCAAGATGGATATATCTGGGGAATAACTCACATGTTGAGGTGAAAGGTATTGACACTTGCAAGCTTGTTTTGTATGGAGGTCAAGTACTCTATCTCTACGATGTATTATTTGCTCTTACTATTCTGCGAAATTTAGTTTCTGTACCAGTACTTCTTAAATTGGGATATGTTTTAAACTTTTATGGTGATTGCATGAATATCTATTTA